>OZ014566.1:598049-626174 GCA_963966155.1 Clivina fossor | reverse complement strand
TAGAGTAACATAGTAAAATTTTTGTCAGAACTTACTATATTATAATTAAATAGGCTTTACGATTTGGTTCTGTATAAATTTTTCTAGTTTCTTTTTTTTATATTTTTATGTTTCCGTGAAAAAACTAAAATTTTCGGTACATGTAACAACGTTATACAAATATATAGAAAACAGAAAATAAATAACAAAAGAATCAGTACAAAAAAAATACTGATTAATAATATTCTAGTTAGAACTGTAGCATTTGCTCAACTCCTATAATTTGCCGAAAAATAATTGGAAAATTATAAATAAAAATTGTTATCTTCAATTACATATAATTTAGTCCTTGCTTTTATTCATTTATTATCTTTTCACATAAAATATTATTCAAATGATAACGTATACTGATACTTAACGATCTACATCTACAATATTGCTTGATTAAAAAAAAAACATAATTTATTTTTAAATATACGTATTATTTGTTAAAGTTTCTTTAACATTTTTTGTTGGTTTGTAATAATACTACATAACTGAATCTCGTATTACTATTTTCTCTATGTAAGTAAATTTTAATCTAAAAAAATTAACGTGGTTTTACCGAAAGACTTTTCTGGAGATTCGTTGCAAACAAACGCGAAATCTAATCCTCATAAGTGGGCTGTTTTTCAAGCGGGGGGCTATAAATCCGACGCAACAGAAACCGGGAGAGTGTGTGTGTGTGTGCGCACAAGGGTTGAATTAAAGGGTCGTTGTTCTTCGCTACGCAACGCCATTAACCGTCTTCAAAATTAAATCCGACGGAATTAATGATCTGTCCCGCTAGATTTTCGTGCGGTTTGCTGAATTGCACCGGTAATGTGACAGGTAATTTACGAATTTATAATTTTTGCTTTATGTTATTGCGATAAATTTTTCGAATTTTATTTGTATGAGAAAAACATGTTGACTCGTTTTGTTAATCAGCTGTTGATAATGATAACTTTGATATGATAACGGAACTTACAATTAGGTAATATAGTTATACAAGGTATTTCACTATGAACGGAACATATTTTGGATTATAATTAACGTAGTAAAAAAATCTTTCAGAACTTATTATATTATAATAAAACGGCTTCAGGTTATAGTTCTGTATTAATATTTATTGACAATCGACGTTTCGACGAACTCCACAGAAAAAAAATACAAATGACATTTATAGTAAATAAACAGAACATAACAAAATAAGTAAGTAGATCATAAAATTTATAAATTTTTATTTAAAGGAAGCAAAAATTTAATTAAATCAGTTTCTTAGCAGAAATTCATTAGAGAAGTAATTTAAATTTATAACATCAATCATTGTGAAGCTACTGATTTAAATTAAATTTGGGTTCTTTTAATCATATAAATTTTATGATCTAGTTACTTATTTTGTTACCTAGTAACTTATTTCCATGTTTTGTTTATTTACTGTAAATGTTATTTGTATAATTTTTCTTGATGAAGATGTACGTTGAGTACATCGAAAAGTCGATTATTAATCAATATTAATACAGAACTACAACCTAATGTCATTTACTGTTACTCCGCCTATATTCATGATATTTTTTATATAATTCTTTTAATTCTTACATTTATAAACATTTACTAAACATAATATTATATATATTTGATATGGTAAAATATTTTTCAGAACTCATTGTATTAAAATAAAAACTGTTTTATGATAAAATTTTGTTTAATTATTTTATAAAAACGATGTTTCGACGAAACTGAACGCTCGTGTTCATCAGGTAAATTTTTCTTTTTGTAATGTCATTAGTAAAAATTTTAACCTGATAAAGACAAGCATTTAGTTTTTATAAAATAATTAAACAGAATTTTATCCTAAAGCAATTTTTATTTTTATTTGAATATATACTTGGTCCATATGTTTTGAAATAATAGTTAAATTTTTTATATAAATATTGGAAGAGCTATTTATCACATATTAATAATCGTATAAAGCATATTAACTATAATTTTGTAATCAGTTATTGATAATGATAACTTTGCGGGTGATAAGCGAACTTATAGGCGAAAAATAACGTTCTATATATCAATTAATCACAAATATTTGATAAATAAATAAAGGTGTTTAAAAAGTTATTAGTTTTGTGTTTTTCAATATTTAGTGCAACCATGTTATTAACGCCGTTAAATTTTATAGTAATTCTATCTACTAGTATTAGTGAAAATTAGGTAATGAAGTGGATGTGGTTTGCGGAGTGTTGTGACAGTTTAACCTATACGACAATGAATCTGTGGAACGATGTATGTGAAGCAGCCGTTATGTATGGTTATCCGATGTTTTATAGTGTCAATATTGGAACGACTTTAGAAACACCAACAGGTCACTATATTTTTATTACCTTATTCGTAATTTCTTGTTAACTCGGACATATTTTTCGTAAATTTATATCTGTGGAATAATACGAACGATAATTTTTAACGTTATCTAAACTAATAGTGAAATTTCCCAACATATTTGTAATCTTTTAATAATAGTCACACAATAGACTAAAATTGTGACACGATTGTAAAATTCATTTCTGGCACGCAAAGTACGGAATTCGTGAATGTGGCACAAGATAAAAATTATTAATGGTTATCCAGTTCTGAGCTATGTTTAAAGTTTCAAGTCTCTAGCTCATCAGGAAGTTAGTTAAAAATCGATTGCAAAATTTGTACAGAACAAACAGACAGACAGACGAGAAAGCGAGTTAGTTAAAACGTATTAAAAAAAGTTATTCTCGGAGTATTCTCATTTTCATTTTATAAATTCGTACATTTTTAATTCGATCAAATGAAATAAATGCCTTTGTCTTAGTTCGTAATGTATCGTTTCTCATCAACAATATTCGTATTTATATTGTTTGACTATTATATTTTTCTATGCGATTACGAATACGAGAAAAAAAATACGCTACCGTGTTTCCCAATCAGCTAATTCTTGAAATGCAGGTTGAAAACCGTTTTAATCTTTTCCGAAATTTATTACGGTTATTATTGTGATTATTAATAATATTTTGAAAATAATATCAAACAAGTTTTAATCTTGTTTAATCAAAATATAGTACATAAAAAATTTGAAGCACATTTGAGGGTACATGACTAAAAAGAAGTTGAGAGCCACTGGTTTAGGCCAACGATATGTATGTACCTCTGGGGGTACATTAAATTGTGCTTGGGGTTACATAAAATACTGTAAAAATGCGAACACTGAAATATTTTATTTGTTTAATAATTTATGTTATTTTAGAACGAAAATAAATTGAAGCACATTTTTACATTATTTTTACAATTAAACATAGAAAATGAATTTTATCGCGATATTAGCTTAATTTTAACTTGCTGATTAAATGGGACAAGTTTTTTTTTTGCTGTATTTTAACACGGAAGTTTCGTTTCTAAATAAAGCCGTGTTATATTCATTAAAATAAAAAGTAATATTCTTTATAATATTTATTACGTTATTTCGTGCATGAACATGACAAATATTGAATTTATGAATTTATAAGGCTGTATTATCATGGTCGATTTATTCTCGTCGCAAACTTTTTGCCATACATCATAGATGGCGAAACGTTTGCGACGAGGATTAACCATGGCATACAAGTCCAGAAAATTCTATAAATTCAATGGATACTAGCCGTTGAAAGCCTGAAGATTACTACAAATATTATGTAAAATCTAAATAACAAAAATAAAAACACTATGTTAACAAATAATTATATCAACTTTAACGTACAACATCATAAAATTGGTCATTTCATTTTCAACATTTCGTCTTTAAAAGAGAAAGACGCTTTTCATTTTTCAATAATATATTTACTGACTTTTACAAAAAAAAAGTACAATTTCATGTTCAATTGAAGAAAATCTATCAAAGTGAATTTGTTGCCTTAAAAAAGAAAATCTATACCTTTATACAATGGATAGAAGATATAAATATTTTCTACAAATTCTATTTGCTGAAGCTTTATAAAGAAAAATAACTTTATATCTGCAAGTAACCTAGGAAAATAAAACGCATTGTTGCGATAGTCTGTTTCAGAGAAGCTTACAGTTTTTTTGCAACTTGAAATAAAAAAGTTACACTAAAGTTTTTAATAGATTATTTTATTTTTTATTTATAAATTAATTTTATACGTAAATTTATCTTTCCACCGATCAAGTTTTCGAAAGTTTGTGTGTGTTTTTCGTAAGCTGATTTATTAATATAATTGAATGGTATTTATTTTAAAAAAGAAAAGTCAACAAATTATATATATTTAATAAAGACATATCTGTTGTTTAAATTACAAGTATGCTTATTATATTAAACTAAAATGGCTTTTGGTTTTATTAATAATCGACGTTTCGACGTACTCATCAGTAAATAAACAGGACGAAGAAACAAGTTACTGAGTAACAAAATAAGTGAAAGCACTGATTTAAATAAAATTTGGCTTCCTTTCATTAAAATTTTATAAATTTTGTAATCTAGTTATTTATATTGTTACCTAGTAACTTGTTTCTATATTCTGTTTATTTACTGTAAATATTATTTGTATGAAGATGTTTGTTGAGTACGTCAAAATGTTAATTATTAATAAATATTAATACAGAACTGCAACCTAAAACCGTTTTATTTTAACATTAATTGTTATTTTTCTGACGGTATGTATTAAAAGCGGAAAGTAATGCTTTTAACATGTAAATTACAGGCGAGCGCTGAAAACGTGTGAAAGCACAAAAGCTTCTTTCAGCTCGAAGCACACATACTAGTTTTCATACGTCCATTTAAAAATTAACAAAAAGCAGATAGAACATTTAATATTTTTTCATTTTCTAGATTTTAATCATCTGCTTTTAGTTAGATAAGGTTAGACCGTTCTAAAGGTATCTCTCTTTTCCGAAAAAGTGATTTTCTGCTTGGCAAGCAGTAAAATTTTTACTTCACTTGCAACTTCAACTCTTGTCAGTTGACAGAAAATCTACTTTCTAATTATAGAAAAAATATTTTTTTGTTTATTGTCATTACTTTTTCGCACATGCGGAAAAGTATCATTTTCTAAGCAAAAAAGTTTTAAAAAAGGTATTTTTAATTAGGTGATTTTATTTACGTTTTAGTGCAGTTTTAAATTAAAATAATAATATTTCACTTTATAAATGAGAAAATATTGTATGAAGCAAACTATATATAGCAGATTTTTTGTTTATATCTTCTTAAATATCTTTTGTTGCACTTGACATTTTTATTTATGTTAAACGGAGCAGCCATTTTTTTTTCTTTGCACAAAAATACCAACAATGCTATTATACCGGCATTATGAAGAGGTGAACGCTTAAATATTATAATTCATATATATATATATATATATATATATATGTATATATAGTTGTTTTTTATCTTGACACAAATCTTTAGGTTTTTCTTTTCATAAGCGACCTGTATAACATTTTTCTTGGCACATTTAAATTTAACACAATACATAGTTCGCGTGTGTGCGCGAAATATTTTCCAGATAAAAATATTATTTCGATTACAATCGGTTGGCTATATACGATTTGTAGATTAACAGGATATATCTGAATGTACCGTATTTATATTTATTTTCCGGGCTGTATTTTATCATGCCCGTTGTACATTTGTACACATATAAATGCGGTAATCAGATTTTTTTTTTGATTTATTAGAATTGTGTGTTTATGTATGGGAGACCATTAGTAATATTTAATCGTAATTATATATTTTTTAATACGCATTTATTGATAAATGTACATTGTGTATTATTTTGTTGGCATATTTTTTTTTATCGCAAATTTTTTACGAGTATATTTTCGTAATTATCTAACATACTATATTCAATATACCTACAGTTTTTTTTTGGAAAAATATGTTTTTCTTCAAGCGTATGAAAATATTGATATTTCTTATGTAGAAGGAGGTTATTATGTTACTAGTACAATAATGTAACATTATTTATATAGTAGTTACTATATACAACATTGGTGGCAGCGCCAAACATATGACTACACAATCAAGTGTATTTAATCTGACATCTTCGGTTGCCATATTGAAATTTATTAAGTTAAGTTAATTGATAGTTGCATTACTTATTTTCTCTTAAATTTAAATTTTTTCTTGAAAACGTGTAAAAAAAAGTGTAAGAAATGCAATAATATATACCGTCAGATTTGTCAGAAACTGCTTATTCGACTAAAGAAACACGGTCAAGTGTATTTAATCTGGCATCTCTGGCTACCATATTGAAAATTATTAAATCAAAGTTAAGTTAATTTACAATTGCATTATTTAATTTAGCTTGAATTTGAATTTGATTATTGAAAATATGTAAAAAAGGGTAAGAAATGTAATATATACACCGCCAGATTTGTCAGTAACTGCATATTCAACCAAAGAAACATTGTTTTTCAGAAATAATGTGACAAATATATAATATATTTATATTAACTTACTATTTTATTACTTGTGTAGTAAGGTTTAGGTTAATTGGCCATTTTCAGTTTAGTTTCGTTTGCAAAGCTTGAAATAAAAACAGTATTTGTCACTCGGAGCAGAATCTCTTTTTATGTTTGGCCCACATTGCTTTCTGCTTTATTTTTTAGTACAACTTTAAATAAAATCCTTTCATTTAAATATCATTTTCTATAGCTTATTTTAGATTCCAAATCACAAATACAATCCTTATCAGTTGGACAAAATAATTTGAAAATATTAATTTACTTTATTGCGTATTTTTTTTTTCTTGTTAAAAATATTTTTCCTGCAAAAAAGTCAACAATTTTTATTCGCGAGGTATCGTGGGTAATAGCGTGAAGTTAGCAGTTTTATAACAGCTGTTTGTCGTGACGTTTGGCGCTGATAAAGCAAGTGTTAATTTACCTTTTTTTTTATAGTTTTTATCAAATAATTTACGCATGCGCCCGCGAGCTTCGGACAATAATTTTTGTGTGTAAAAAAAATCTTTTGTTGTATGTTTTATTTTATTTTTCATTTGAAAATCATATCAAACACATGCAGGGTTGATAAAACATTTTAAATTGATTTTTTTTCTCTCGCTCTGTTTGCACTTGTGCTGAAACTTGACGATAATTAAAGACCACGCCCCAAAAACACAGCTTTGCTGTTATACTAACAGTACCACAGTACACACTGGTAGTTTTATTTAGCATGACAGGATAAAAACTTTACCTATTAGGTGCAAATGGAACTTGATGTATTTATTGAGTACATCAACAATAGATCCTTTTTTGACGAGAACAAAAATTGGAAAGATTGTAATTATGATTTAATTTCGATAATAACAATTCAAATAAATGTCATGAATAATCAGTTTATAAACATTGATTTTTTTTAAATTAAAGATTTGTGATTATTAATTATTGGGAATTTTTTTTTCTGTTATTCTTTTTTTTACCTTCGTATGCATAAACATTTTCGTTAAAAATAACAGTTTGTCAAAATAAAAATTCTTGGTTTCCGTAAGAAATCTTTCTATATATTTTGCGACAAAATTTCTTAAGGAATCCAGGAATTTTCATTTCAACGAACTATTATTTTTAACAGAATGTTTATGCATACGGGTATTAAACTAATAATATAGAAAATTAAAATAAAACGGCTTTAGGTTCTAGTTCTGTATTAATATTTATTAATAATGGACGTATTGTACGTACTCGTAAAAAAAGATACAAGTGATATTTATAGTAAATAAACAGAACATGGAAACAAGTTACAAAATAAGTAACTAGATCATGAAATTTATAAATTTTTAATTAAAGGAAGCAGTTTTATTTTAAAATAATGAGTTCTGTAAGATTTTTTACTATATAGAAAATTATTCTAAGTTTTGTCTACGAGATTTTAATAATAATAAAAACCTTCCAATACATTATTATTATATGTTTTCTGTTCATTTTATTAAAACATAAATATTAATAATATGTAACAATTTTTAAAATTTTCTTTATGAAAACAACAAGTTTGTTTTCTGAAAATGCGAATTTTCTTTTACACAGACCCGGCATTAATTTCAGTAAAATCATTGTCGTGCAGTAACAGTCTGCTGTTTGAATTATTAATCTCCAATTTAATTTAGTATAGATCACATTATGGAATTGATTTGTTCGTTAAATATTGACATTTTAGGTTATGTAATGGCCTTTACTCTTTTCAATGTATATATTATGTTTGTGTAAAGAAAATATTTGTCAAAGGTGTTTTCTTAGTGTTTATATTATATACGGATCATTTGAAAATTGTTTGAGTTCATGGCAAACGTAGATGGTGCTAGTAATTTTATCGACTGGGAAATATTTTCTCTCTCGGCGTTTCTAAACTTTCAATTTATTTCTAAAGTAAATATGGTACAATTAAATTTTTTTGCTTGCAAAAAAAAACTTAAATTGAATTTTAAGAATTGAAACGTTATATTTCTTATACAGGGTGTAACAGAATAACTATTCCTAATTTTAACTGGAGTATCCTGGGCTCAGAATATGAAGATTTAATGCAAATCACTGAGATAAAATGTGGCTCCTTACTGAGCTACAGGGTGTTTTATATAAAAATTTAAAAACGATTTTTGCCCAGTACTTTAAAACTATTTGACGTATTCTTATCATACTTGGCAGGAAATGTAGGTACCGTACACCATACTAAATTATGTTAAATAAAAGTTTCTGGCTACTGCCAGTGGCGTACAACAGGGGCAAGTGAGAGGTTGATCCTTCCTAAATTCTACGCCACTGGCGGAATTGTCATTTTAGCACAATTTTTCGATTCTCCAATACTTGCTGTGTGAAAAACATACTCTTTCTTTGTAACGATAAAGTCACTGTTTTTCGAGATATTTAAAGTTAAACAAAAGCTGCACCCTTGGGATTTTTTCAAAATTTGCTCAAAAAAATCTGAAAAAATTCAGTAAAATAGAGAAAAAAATTAGCTACATAATAAATAAGTAACTTTTTTCTCTAACTCATTCTGATTTGGCTGTAAAAATTATTGAAAATAAAAAAAATAAAATGCAAAAAATATTAATTTTCAATAACTTTTCCAGCCAAACCAAAATGAGTTAGAAAAAAAAGTTACTTAGTTATTATGTAGCTAATTTTTTTCTCTATTTTACTGAATTTTTTCAGATTTTTTGAGCAAATTTTGAAAAAATCCCAAGGGTGCAGCTTATGTTTAACTTTAAATATCTCGAAAAACAGTGACTTTATCGTTTTAAAGGAAGAGTATCTTTTTTACACAGCAAGTATTGGAGAATCGAAAAATTGTGCTAAAATGACAATTCCGCCAGTGGCGTAGAATTTAGGAAGGATCAACCTCTCACTTGCCCCTGTTGTACGCCACTGGCAGTAGCCAGAAACTTTTATTTAACATAATTTAGTATGGTGTACGGTACCTACATTTCCTGCCAAGTATGATAAGAATACGTCAAATAGTTTTAAAGTACTGGGCAAAAATCGTTTTTAAATTTTTATATAAAACACCCTGTAGCTCAGTAAGGAGCCACATTTTATCTCAGTGATTTGCATTAAATCTTCATATTCTGAGCCCAGGATACTCCAGTTAAAATTAGGAATAGTTATTCTGTTAAACCCTATATAATGCTGACTGTATTTGAAGAATAACATATATGCCACTATAAATACGGTCAAAATGTAACTTAAAACTTTAATTTAAAAATAAACTTTTGTCAGCTACAATTTTTAAAAAGTTCTTATTTGTCATTTTCTCTAAAAAATTAAAAATATATTATTCTACGTGAAATATAATATAAATTTTTTCGAAACAATGGTAAAAAATTTTTTCAGAACGCCGTTTTATTTTAATAATGTTTATTGAAGAAAATATAATCTATTAAATATATATTTATTTATATTTTATATAATTTTATTAATAATGGAATAATATTGTTATTGAATTATCAATTATATTATGTTATAATCAATTATATTAAATATGTTCTAATAAATTCAAAAAAAATGTTAATTCAATTGGAATTAGAAAAAATTCGAAGAAGAAAAGTTATTTTTAGTTTGGATATTTAATAATGTTAAATGAAAAAATTGTCACTCAATCGAAATTCCTAATATGTTATACAAAAACTCTGGTAGAGTAATATTTAATTTTTCCATTTAATATAAAAAAAAGAAACAAAAGTTATTGAATAATAGATTAGTTCTTGAAATACGGCTCTTTTTTTACTTTCTGGTACACAAGATTTTTAATTAATTAACGTTATAAGAATAATGAAGAAAAAGTTCTTTGTCTAATTTTTTTTTCTTACAGTTACTACATTAAGTGACATTAATTTTACACTGGTTTTAAATTCATTTCTTTTAATTACCTGTGGCAGATTTTTATCTCTTTTTTATATAGAATTTCCATTAATTGGAAAATCGTTTTATTCATTTAGTTTATCGGAAAAAATACTACAGTACAAGTGCTTAGAAATGAGAGATTGTAATTAACACAATATTAAATTAATTTACAGAGTATTTTTTTTTATAATAATAATTCAAGTTTATTTATTAAAGAAACTTTATAATTCAAAATTTTAGTTGCTTTGAAAAACTTTTGAAACAACAATTAAAAATCCTCAATGGCTGAAGTTACAAGGCAAGGCGTTCTAACTAAAGCCAGTTATTATTAAAACTTTTCTAATTCTTCCTCGTCTTTAACATACCATTTTCTTTACTTCTTTTATGTATTAGAGACCGAATTTTCGGGCCAATTTTCTCATGAAAATAAGATTGGATAATTATTATTTTAATTAAATAAATTTATTACAACGTTAACAAGAAATTAAACAATTTTTTTTATCAACATAAGTTATCTGATTACTTTAGAAGATATGTTTTAAATAATAGTCGAAATTTTTTTATCTAGTATCAAGGCTGCAATTTTTTTTGATAAAACTTCAATAAAGATTGCATAGTAGCGAAAAAATTGATGTAATGTTTTATGAAAGTACATTTTCAACCATTACTTATGTCAATTACAATACTGCTATTCTTTTATGTACTACTACGTACTACGTTTATGTAATAGTAGTGTTAGATCTACTTTAAAAATAATAAATGATTTTTTTAGTGAGTAATGGTAAAAGTATAACTGTAACAGATAATTGACAGTCTCTAAAGTATTCCTTTATAGTCTAGATTAAAAAATAAGTAGATATATTTACACTTTATCTGAAATTTTCCTAAATCTAGCAGTTTAAATCATTAAAAAAAATATAAATTTTTTTAAGCTTGCAATTTTTTGCTATTTATCCTGTACTATCAATCTGGGAGAAAATAATACGTTCAATACAACAAAAAAGCAGATTTACTGACGATTTTGTTTCAGTTCTAAATATAAGCCTAGTCGGTAAATTTGTCACTTTTGCGTAATTAAACAAATTACTATTGTTAAAAACTAAATATTAAGATTTTTTTTAAAATTTTGTAATATCAGGCGAACCGAGCTCAATTTAAATAAATCTATTATTGTTATTTAAAAAAGTAGAACAAAATTAAACTACACAATAATAATTATCACTCGATTTGTTTTACAAATGACACTAAATTATATTATATTTTAAAATAAAACGACGTACGGTTGTAGTTCTGTATTAATATTTATTAATAATCGACGTTTCGGCGTACTCAACGTACATCTTCATTAGGAAAAATGATACAAATGAACATATACAGTACAGGAAAAAAAATTGAAAGTTAATAAAATCAATGAATGTACTATATTAATCAATATTAATTTTCAATTTAATCCAGGTGACAGTTAACTAAGATATAGGTTCTCTACCATTAATTTTTAATCAACTCTTTCGTATATATACACGTTCAAGTAAAAACATACAAAGCACATGAAATTTGTATGGTATTTGAAAAATTAATTTTACTTGTAGAGTTGTATTTCTTTCTTATTAATTAATTTCACAGACGATACACGATAAAATATGTATGTTTTAACACGTTTCGCAAAAATAAACTCGCGCGTTTCAACTTCAAATTCGATTCGAAATGCATTAAAATATTTAATATACATATAAAAAATGTACTTATTAAATATTCAGTGCACATGTAAACGTAGTATATATAGAAGTTGTCAAAATGGAAACTCACGTAGGTTATAGCATCCTACACGGCTATTTTTATTTAGTTATGTTCTAATTAGTTGTCTTCTTAAAGTGTTACACACACATAGTATATAGCCTAGTAATTAGTTAAATATAACTTGTGTAAATAAATATGGTGTTTCGACAACAAAAATGTTGACGTTTTGTTACTACCATAAAGTTAAATGCTGTCGAAAGCGTTTTATAGCCGTATGTATGTTATTTTTTTTACATATATTTTTTAATATTATAGTATAATACTATAGGTCTAATCACTTATTTGATAAACATTAATATTGTTTTTTTAACGGGACATTTAGTAACAATTTAGTGTTTTTTCTATCGTTATTCCAAGTAGATAATAACACACAATAAATTATAAGTGTATTTTTTAAATAAGCAATGATTAATTTTCCATCTTTATTATTTATGTATATAAAGGTTATATTGGTGATAGAAATTATAAATATTTTTTGACATTTATTTTTTTTTTTTTTAATTTATTTTGTGGTATTATCGTTTTGAAATTACGTAAATATTGTATTTATAATTAATTTTGTTTTTTTTGTTTTTTACAGTTTTTCCGAATGTGCCGTCTGCGCCTGGAATGCCCTGTCCAGGAGAAGACAGTAAGTTTCTTATATACTAAATTTCTAAATTAATAAAGTATTATTATAGTTTAAAAATATATTTTTTTCTTCACGCGTATCATAATATTAATATTTAGTTACCATATTGCCTATGTAGAAAGAGGTCATTATGTTACTAGTAAAATAATGACATTATTGTACAGCAGTTAGTTACTATATACACCACTGGTGGCAGCACTGCCACATTAGTAAAACTAATACGTCAAGTTAAGTTAATTGACAATTGCATTGTTTATTTCTGCTTGAGTTATCATTTGATTATTGAAAATATACGAAGAAATGCAAGAAATACAATATGCACTATCAGATTTGTCAGAAGCTATATATTAAAAGATTAATTCTCACAAATCACTTAACTAATATAGTAAATGTAGGAATAGAAGAGCATGTATGAGAGGAATTATGAATGACACTAAAGTTGCTTGTCTGGATAGGGATGTTTGAAGGAAACTGATTTCAAGATAGTGTGCCACAACCTTATGGGTACATGGTGTATATGTATGTATGTAATTCATCAATAATTTTTTTTATTAATAATTTTTTTTAAACGACTTTAAATTTCTTTTTGCTAATTTCTTATCAAGAACGATAAATTTGGATTAATTTTTTAATATAAGGCATTTAAAATCAATTACATGAGAGACTGCCTTAAATCTTTGATATAAATTAAAACACAAATTAAAACAATTTTAAGTCAAAAATATAAAAATATAACTTATAAATTCTTTTTCAAAGTAAACCATATATAAATTTGAATATTGTAAAATTTTGTTTTTGCCTAATACCAAAAAAATGCTAAAAGTTGTGCGCTGTGTTCCCTTAGCAAGGTTTTATTGGTTAATATGTATTTCAGCTTATAAGCATAAATCAAAAACTGTGTTGTAAAGTGAAAAGAGAGAAACAAGGATCAATATATTGGTATGAATGATGAAGCTTTATCCACAAATATACTGTATGTCATAATTTTGATATAAACTGGTTTAACCACCGCTGACAGGAAGATCATAAAATATTTATATTATTATGCGAATTCATACGTATGAAATTCTATAACATGTACATATGATATATCTTCGTAATTAAATTAATTTACAATAACGTTTTTTTTTTTAATATTACTAATTAGATTTATGTAGATAAATTTAGAAAAAGTCGTGAGTTTAAATTAATTAGATATAAAAAAACAAACATATTAAATGTTTATTTGGCTGACTTTACTTATGTACTAATCAAAAGATCAGTTTGATTAATTTGTTGAAATAGTCATTTCTGTAATTTTAAAAACATATTAGACTTTCTTTTTCAACATTTAGGTTTAATTAAAACACCCAATAAAATCGAGCCTTAATGATTCTTTTATAAAACGTTTACTCTAAAAAAGTAAATATAATATTTTATATATGCATCAGTAACGGTTGTACTAATGAAACATCTCTACTTTTTATTTTATACAGATTTGCGAAAATTTATAGTCATTTTATATTAATTTATAGTAATGTTTTGTTACATTTAACTATTACAACGAAATTAAAATTAATTGTGTAAGGAAATATAAAATATATTTAAAAATAGAAAAAAATTAAACATTTGTTTTTATAATATAAAAAATTTCTAACGTAAAACAAAATTCTGTTTAAAATAAAATTAATCCAAATAAGAATCGGTTAATTTTAAATGTATTGATCGTAATTACAATTTACTTTAATTTGCTTTCAATCAATTCAATAAATTTGAATAAGTACCAATTATAAAACGCTTAAGTTTCAATATTGGAAATTTGTTGTACTTGATTTTAAGTATTTCAGGAAAATAATAATGCCGAATTAATACAGATACTATAATTCGTAATTTACACGTTAGATTGATTTTCTAATGATGTGGTGTAAATAAAAATGATTTAATTTAATATTTCTTTTATTTAAAAGAGTAAACAATGTAAAATAAAAAATTTTGAAATATGTTTTCGTAATTGATATGCAATATTAAAATTTCGAATGTAATTTATTATTATTAATCCTAGATTATAAACCAGTAGTCTGAGAAACTACTAAAATTCTGTAATAAGTACGAATCTCTTTTTAAAATCTAATTTAATTTAAATAATAAAGGTTTATTTTTTATTTTTTATTTGTAATCTTATAAGTTTCTAATAAAATTTATTATTAAAAAATAGTAAGTAATTGATATATAACAAAATAATAATATAAAGTAAAAATTTCAAGAAAAATTGTTTTTTTTTAGCGGATGTCTAGTGAATTTTTGGTTAAAAGAAATGTGAATAATTTTGAAGCTACACGTTTGCGTGGACGTGCGATAAGTAGATGTAGCGGTATGATTGAGAGTGTTTTTCGTGAGCAAATGTTTCCAAGTAGTAGGTCCTTTTGGGTACATTACGTGATTGTATATGTATGTCTTTATATTGTTTTCAATAATTTATAATAAATTTTGAATAAACTCGATATGAAAGTATATGATTGATAGTGTTTTGCGTGAGCGAAAGTATGGATTAAAAGTATGAATATGGATGAAGTTGCTTGTCTGGATAGGGATGTTTGGAGTAGGCTGATTTCGGGATAGTGGAAAGAGTTTGTGCCACATCTTTTTGGGTATATGGCGTGATTGTGTATGTATGTATAATAGTAATATTGTAGAATAAATGGTTTGAATAAAAGACAGCACAGATGTAGATCACTGAAACAGACATTTAACTAGTAATATAATAAGTCAGATATATTTTCAAATGAAAATGTAACAGAATGTAGAATAAATTAATTTGTGATTATTAATTATGTTCTTTATTATTTTAGGGAGCATTTACAGAAGGGGAGCCCGACGTTGGAGGAAATTATACCGAGTTAATGGACACATATTTCAAGCGAAACGATTTAACAGAGTAAGTTTGTAAACAAAATTACGATTTGTTATTTTTAACCTGTTAACCAATCATAAATCGTTTTCAAAAATCAACAGTTATCTCAGCGGGGAGGTTGTTATGACGCCTACATACTCACTCTTAAATTATTTTTGCAGTATTTCTTTAACTCGTTACTAGTGAAAGTTTTAAAATTATGTGCAGATTTTGGGGTAACTTTGTACGTATTAAAAAAAAAATATAGAGTTCAGTTAAATTTCTAAAATAGTAATCTAGAATAATTATTTATATTTATGATAATGATTGTTACGAAAACGTAAGGTGAGATATGGATGAATATAATTTTGAAATATTGCACTTAAAATACAAATTCAGTTTTTCTATTATAAATTATAATAATTATAATAAATATTGTTTAAAAAACAATATTTGTGTCATATATAGGGTGTTCGTTCGCCAATTTGATACAGGACAATAACATGGGATACCGATAATATGTAGAATACTTCTTTCTGAAGTAAAATTCGAAGAAATACTTAGAATACTTTTCGATAGGGCATAAAAAGTTCTATAATTTAGTTTTAGTTTTAATTTACTAGCGTGTGCCGTTTGGGCGCTAGAATTTTTTTTTATTTTTTGGTTTTTATTTTTTTTTCTTAAAAACTATGAGGTGTAGGAAAATAAGCATGATATGGAAAAATGCGGAATAATGAGTACTATAATTGAGTAGAAAAACCATTATTCTAGAATGCATCGTTTAGTAGAAAAAACTGAATTTTTGAAATTTTTTTAAAATAAGATTTTTTTCAAAATTTGCTCAAAATCTGGAAAAAAATCAGTGAAATAGAGAAACAAATTAGCTAAGTAACTTTTTTCTCTAATTTATGCTGGTTTGGCAGGAAAAATTATTGAAAATTCTAAAATGTTATTGTCCTATATCAACTTGGTAAATATATTTTTTTCTGCTATTGATATACGTTTAGTATATCGAAACGTCGAATAGAAATATAAAATTAATGAGGAAAATATAATTATGTTTGCAGCGTGCATTCTGTGCCTTTTGTCACGATCGCATCTGGGGCCTGGGCCGGCAAGGTTTCAAATGCATCCAATGCAAACTACTCGTGCACAAGAAATGTCACAAGCTGGTGCAGATCGCCTGCTCGAACGAGCACGTCGAGCCGTTCATCAAAGACGAACACCATCATAATGGTGCGACCACCGGCGATAGTACACCGACCGCGGCCGGTATTACTCAGCTCACCTCCAGCACGGAGCTTGTGCCCGATGTGAAGGAGTTTCCCGAACCACCGCCACCACCGGATGTCACCGGCGATTCGGTGCCCGTTGAAGATCCGACCAAAGCCGATGATACAATGCTAGAACCCGGCTCACAGAGACAGTATTCATTGAATGATTTTGAATTGATTAGGGTTATTGGTAAGTTTAATAATCATTATTCTTTTTTTATAATGAATTTTTTTTCTCGAAATTTTAATGCATTTAAAGGATTCACTGTAAAAAATCAATGTAATAGTAATTTTACTGTGATTTGAATTGTAATTTTAGAATTATTTATTAAAATTACAACAAAAACATAGTAAATTTACTATGATTGATTTTTTACATTGTACGGTAAATATACGCTTTATCCGTATAAATATTTTCAAATTGAACCAAATTTTATTTAGAACTTTTTAACACTTTAAGTTTATAATATAATTTTGGTATTATTATATTAAATTATTTAAAAAATTTATTGAAGAATCAAATTAATTAAAATTGTTTTAAATAAATTTTATAATTTTCATGTAAATGGTATTTGAGTGTACATTATCAAATTACCTTACATATTTCATGCAATATTATTAATAAACGACGATTATCATCAATTAATCTGTTTTACAATAAATTCTGTAACATCAAAAGTAGCTTTTTAATGCTGTAAATTATCGTATTTGTTAATTAATTAAAAGCGTAATAACATAATTAACATACATTTTGTTTATAGAATGTGCGGCAAAGTAAATTTAATTATATTTAATTAAATATATAATCGCGTTATATTTAATTCAGTTTTTTATTGACTTTTATCTGTTAAATATTAATTAATTTAAATTAATTTCTAAATATGGTATCAGTATTTTCCTGTAAAATTTTATATTGCAAGATTTTTCTTATAAATATTAGAGCAAAATGAAAGAGAATATTTAATGTTTGCATAATTGACATTTCTAAGAAAAAAATAATAACATTAATATTTACATTATGAAGAAAATGTATATAATTTTATATCATAAGATATTACATACCTCTGAAAATCTTGATTGTTTTTTTATCATTTTTATATTGTAAAAATATAATTCTGTACAAGTTTAATTATAATTTATTTTGTTTAATTTAATTATAATATTCATAATATTTATGTATTTCAAAAGAAATTTTACTTGAAATAATTTTATTCATATTTATCTTTTTCTGGAAATTCTATTATCGCATTTTACTTTTGAAATATATTCTTCAGATAAATAAAATCTGTTTATAAAATATATTTTCAATGAAAAGTCTTTCAGAAATTTATAAAATAATAAATTTCCGAGAAATATATTATTAAACGCAAACACAATTGTTAAATAAATATTTTTATTTATCTCTTGTTTGGTTGTATTTTTCTTCTGTTACTTAAATTTTAAATATAATTGAATTTTGTTTTTGTTTTAAAAAAAAACAGAAATTTTTATTTAATTTATGGTTTGTATTTTTGTTGGTTTTTATTAAAATAAACCATACTGTATTTTGAAATAAGAAATTATATCTAAAGCAAATATTACATTGATGTAAAATTGTTGAGTTAAAATTACCAATTTTTTTTTGTAAAACTTGCCTTAAATAACTAATTAAAACTGAATTTTAAATCAAACTTCAAAACTAGATTTTGAAATATCGCTTCGTTGATCGATATTAGAAATGTTTTCTATAGAACATTTTAAATTTTTTATTGGACAGTTTCCACAAAAATGTTAGTTTTTATGATTAATTTATCGGCATTATTTTTAAAATACTAATTTTTTATTTGGTTACTGTTTAGTAAAAAAGAGAACGTAATTAGATGAAAATTGAAATTAAACAATACTTATTTACATTAAAATGAAAATCTATTTATACATATAAACACATTGACGCCGTGTTCTCATATGATTTGGCACAAACTCTTTTTGGTTATTCAGAAAATAGTTTCCGCTAAACAAGCAGCTTCATGATGTTTCTCATACAATTATTATTAATTTATTTGTTAATTACATTAGAAACACATTATCTATTACATAATATATAAAAATTAAATAAATAAAACTGATAATACAACGCGTGTTTGTTGAAAATCGTAAAATTTTTTAACAATAAAAAGCACCGGACATGTCTGAGCTCTTCGAGAACGATAAAAGGCTGATAAAACACTTGAAACTACTAAGAAATGGATTGGCAAAAAATGGGGAATATCCTAGAATAATATTTAATAAAATTGATGATGAGAAGTTGAATTGTTAATGCACTAATGTTTTTTGTTTGCTTTTTAGGTCGGGGCAGTTACGCAAAAGTCCTAATGGTTGAGCTGAAGAAAACCCGTCGAATATACGCGATGAAAGTGATTAAAAAAGCGTTGGTAACCGATGACGAAGACATCGACTGGGTACAAACGGAGAAACATGTCTTTGAGACGGCATCGAATCATCCATTTCTCGTCGGTTTGCATTCGTGCTTCCAAACACCGAGTCGGCTATTCTTTGTCATTGAATTTGTACGCGGCGGCGATCTTATGTTTCATATGCAACGACAACGCCGTTTACCCGAAGAACACGCACGATTCTACGCGGCTGAAATCAGCTTGGCATTGAATTTCTTGCACGATAAAGGCATTATCTATCGCGATCTTAAACTGGACAATGTGCTTCTTGATCATGAGGGACATATTAAACTGACTGATTACGGTAAGTTAGTTTCGATTTTTAGAAACACGAATTATAAAAAAAGTAATTTAAAATTATTGGTTATTTATTTTTTTGTTTACTTTTCTTAAAAATAAATGTTTGTATCAAATAATATATGGTAGTAGTATTCTGTATACACTACTACATTGTAGAAAATAAATTAGCGAAATTGCAGAAAACAGTTATAAAATTTTACTATAAAAAGTCTGTAATTTCATTTTACCATAAATATTTTGTATATCCACCTTAAAATTCTGTAATTTTTTCATAATTCTTAATATAAACACAAAGTACACATAATAAGTAAGTAAAATTGCTTACTTTCTGCAAATTGCATCACATACTTAATGTAGAATTACATATTATTGATATAACTTATTAAATTATGTAATATTACAGCTTGTATATTAATATCTGTAATAATTCATCAAAATAATGAGACTTAGTACTTATTTTTTGTAATAATACTAATATAACTAAAAAACAAACAAACCGGGGGTCCAAAAGTAACTTTAATTCGTTTTTTTGGTTTCAATAACAAATGAAAATCTGAATTTTAGGTATGTGCAAGGAAGGAATTCGACCGGGCGACACAACATCAACATTCTGCGGCACGCCTAATTACATCGCACCCGAAATACTTCGCGGCGAAGATTACGGCTTTAGCGTGGATTGGTGGGCGCTGGGCGTACTCCTCTATGAAATGCTAGCGGGCCGGAGTCCGTTTGATATTGCCGGCGCATCAGAGAATCCCGATCAGAATACCGAAGACTATCTGTTTCAAGTTATTCTCGAGAAGACAATTCGTATACCACGTTCGTTGAGTGTTAAAGCGGCATCGGTGCTTAAAGGATTTTTGAATAAGAATCCCGCTGATCGATTGGGTTGTCATCGCGATACCGGTTTTCTCGATATTGTCAATCATTTGTTCTTTAAATCGATTGAATGGGAATTGGTAAGTTGGAAAATATACGCTAAATTTAGTATTGTGATCTTGTATGTAAGTTTATTAATTATAAGAACAAGAAATTTCATTAACATTGATTCGAAATATATATAAGTATATTTTTGTTTGTAAGAAAATATTTTTCTGTAAAAAAGTTATATTGTTTCATTTCATTGTTGCGACAACAAACTTAAAACGAATATTAATTATTAGTTATTGTAGAATAATTAATTAAATTACTAATATCGTCATTACTTAACATATATGCATAAAAGTATTTAAAATTATAATTTATATATGTCTTTTTCAAATAATAATTTTATAAAATTGACTTTTTTAGTTAAGCCAAAGGAAAATATCAGCACTATTTATTCCTGAAAAAAATGACGAAAATTTAGCAATTAATTTTGATTCTCAATTTACATTTGAAACAGTTTCGTTTACTCCAACCGATGAGTAAGTGTGTGTGAAAAGTATAGAAATCGAATTGTATTGCCCTGACTAAAAATCGCGCTTTCTATCTCTTTTTGTATAAATGGTATATTGATTTAGGCTCGTTTATTAGATTAAGTGCTATCTTAATATTTGAATAGATTGTATAGTAGTGCTTATTTTTCGCTTACAGCTCGAACAGAAGCAGGTATCGCCGCCGTATAAGCCCCGTTTTGATTCTGATAGAGATTTGGCTAACTTCCCGCCAGAGTTCACTAATGAACCTGTACATTTGACGCCAGATGACCCGTATGTATTATATAGCTTTATGGTTTATTTTAGTTCAAATATTCTCATCGCTTTTTCGTTGTTTATAAAGTTTAAAAATCTATTAACAGTTTTCTCTTATATAACTTACATTCTGTAAAATACTAAATTACCGATTTTATAGCAAAGTCTAAATTGAATATTTCTTTATAGGCGTGTAATCGATAAAATCGATCAATCGGAATTCGAAGGTTTCGAATACGTGAATCCCTTACTAATGTCGTTGGAGGATTGCGTGTGACATCACGCTACATGTGCGCTGCACCCGTCCCGTCAATCGTTGTCGCCGCCACTGCTGCCGCCCCCGCCACCACCGGCGCCCTCAGCAGCATCACGACGCGATCTTGACCTCGATCTAGACGACCTAAGTCTCTTGCAAATGGACATCAAGCCCAACAAGAGCATTCTGCAACATATGTTCTGCCTTCCGTTAAATTGAACACACATACACACACACACACATTTTTTCTTTTTCTTTTGTACTTTCTACTGTGTTTTTTTTTTGTTCAATCAATTAGTTCAACGATATTTTATCATTCCATTTTCTAGTTATATTGTACTTATATATATGGTATTATAAACAGTATAGTATTGTTGGAAAGTTTGAAAAAATAATTCTTATATTATTTTTAATATTTGAATTAATATATAGCGAAAATACTAATGTGAAAACGAAAAGTAATATCTGTATCTTGTCTTGAAAATATTAGAAAAACAAATTTTTCACGATTAGTTTATGTCAACGAATAACTATTGGAATAAAATAATAAGTCACTATATTAATCGCACTAAACAGTTTAAGATTTGTCATCAATGTTTAATTTAAAATTGTCAAAACATAGACATTTAAACATTTTGTTTTAAAATGTTAATTTTAACAATTTTTTTACAAAGTAGATTCTATTCAGATATTTTATTAAAAATATGTGAAATATACCGCTATAAAATGTTTCAAATATTAAATATAATTGTGAATAATGAATATGTTTTTTTTTAGTTTTGTTCTTATATATTAGAATTTTTTTTTCAATTTTCCAACGAGAAAATCTAAGTATATTTATATTGTATTATAGGACACACTTAATATACAAAATATTGTATAATCAGTATCGTTCGTTCGTTCATCACAAAATGCAAGTAATGAAAATCACCAATTAAATTAATTAATTAAAGTATAATAATTAAATAAAAAAAAAAGAAGGTATATTGCTAGTGATTTTTTAAAAGAAAACATTTTTTCTAAATAATATTTACAATTTGTTAATGATATTTTTAATAATTGTTTATCGAGTATTGTTAAATTAATTATCAGCACTAGGAACAAACGCAAACTTAATTGTTAATCAATTTTTCCATCTGCCAAATTACTAGGAAAATTTTAAAGTTTTAAGAGATTATTTATTTATTGAATTAGTTATAAAGATGGAAAAATGCAATTGATGCATAATTTAGTTCTCGTTTGATAAATTTAATTATTAACTAGATAACAAGGCATTTTATGCAGTTTTTATATAAATTTATTGCAATAAAATTGTTTAAAAAGAAACTTTTTATATAAATTTACGAAGATTAGAATTTTTAAATATTTATTCCTATTGCTGGTTTTATAAATAATAGTTAAATGTTCTATATGGTTATTATTCCGTTCCAGAAATACTTTAAAGAAGAACACATTTAAAATAAAATAAAAATCAAAGAATAATGAATTAATCGAGGCAGTTTTCAAGTACTTAAACAGTTTTCGTAGTGTTGCTAAACTAAATATAGAAGAAAAACTTATTAAAAAGATATGTAATTCTCTTTTAGGCAACTCTGCAGCACTGAACGTTTCAAAAAAATGTATTTCAAATAAAATCTGCGTCTCACACAAGCCGCTCCATGCATGCCAAACCGTCGTATATTGGCTTCAAATTGAAAAAAAGTTACAAACATATTTTGGGCGTGTTATTTCTGCTCGCTGACAAATTTTCGCGCAGAAATTTTCTAGAAACAAGTTTTTGAAAAACGTTAATTTAAAAGTATTAATTTGTATGTATTAAGTAGACGGGTAATTAAAACAAAAAAAAAAAACAGTTTTTTGTTTTTTTCTTCATTGTATCTTGTTGATAATGAAATCAATTGTTATTAATTTTTATATGTAAATTTGCTTGCGTTTTTGAAGTATTTTTTACTTTATTTCTGTATTACAATATATATAAATAATATACATATATAGTATTATATGAAAACAAAAAAAAAAACAAAAATGATATGATAGAAGTATGGAGCATTGTTGAATTACCCAAATTGGGTATTTTGTACAGCATAATGATTCTGCAAGAATTTAATGACTTTCTAGGATAGTTAAAATAATAAAAAAATACATACATATTATTACATTATAAACGCTTTATTAAAGAAATCATCACTTTTGTTTTTACGACCAGTATTTACTTTTACTTAAACATATTTCGTAATTTTACTGAGCATATTTTAATTATTATATACTTGTATTATTTAACATTCCACTTTCTTAACAATAAATAACAATAATTATCATGATACCCATATTTTTTTGCAGTTGTTTATTTAGTGATATATATATAATAAGTTATGTATTTATTACTTTTTCGTGTTTTTTTCTTCCATTATTCAATTGTAATTACTTCTGATATTATTTTATTTGTAAACAATATAAAAAATAAGAACAAATATATACTTTAATGTTTCTTTTTCCTATTTATTATTACCCTGATAATTAAATTCCTGATTCCGCGCTCTGGCGGTTTGGATTGATTTAATTTTTACCAACTTCCTAGTTAAACGGCCAGATGGCATCACAAATCTGTCAGTAAGCTTGTAAAAATTTGTGGTGCCCTCTGGCGGTTTGGGGTGAACTAATTCAAGATTTTTTTGCAAAAATTAATAATTAATAGCGAGGGGTCGTACGGGGTTGGGATTGAAATATGTCATATCAACACGGGACGGTTTTATTATTTTTGCGAAATTCCCAGCCGTTTTCGAGATATTCGCGATTAAAGATTTTTTTGCAAACATTAATAATTAATAGCCGAGGGCTCGTAAAATGTATCAAAATGTATCTGCATCAAAATGTAACCACTTGCCTATAGGCACCCAGTTTAATATCGATGCATTGCGGGATTGTATAAGCTAAGGGGTTTTAACGAAATTTGTATCAGGAAAGCGTAAAATGCAAGATTTGTATCAGGAAAGCGTAAAATGAAACATTTTAACGAAATTTTATCAGGAAAACAAGAAAAAAATTGAGATTTTTCTTATATTTTAATCACAGTTTTGGGGGTTGACTTAATTAATAAGGGGGTGTCCTAGGGGGTTGATTTTTGCATATGTTGTAGTACGTACCTGGTTTGTATTACAGGTTTGTAAGGGGGTGGCAAAATTATCTTATTTTTGCGAAATTCCCAGCCGTTTTCGAGATATTTGCGATTAAAGATTTTAACTAATTTTAAGGGATGAAATTGGGAAAAACATAAATACAACACAATATCTGTTTTTAACGAACTTTATTCAACAATAAGAAAACATACATTTCACCAAAATTTCAATTCCAATATTTTCATCAGTTTTGTTGGGGGCTTGACTTAATTAATAAGGGGGTGTCGTAGGGGGTTGATTTTTGGATATGTTGTAGTACGTACCTGGTTTATCAGAGCTTCGTAAGGGGACGGCAAATTTTGTTATTTTTGCGAAATTCCCAGCCGTTTTCGAGATATTTGCGATTAAAGATTTTTTGCAAACATTAATTAATAGCCGAGAGCACGTAAAAATGTGTCAAATTATCAAAATGTATCAATGTATCAAAATGTATTAATGTATCAAAATGTATTAATGTATCAAAATGTATTAATGTATCAAAATGTATTAATGTATCAAAATGTATTAATGCATCAAAATATATCACTTGCTTATTGGCAACCAGTTTAACATCAGTGCATTGCGGGAATGTATAAGCTAAGGGGTATTAACAAAATTGTATCAGGAAAGCGTAAAATGCAAGATTTGTATCAGGAAAGCGTAAAATGAAACATTTTAACGAAATTTTATCAGGAAAACAAGAAAAAAATTGGAATTTTTCTTATATTTTTATCACAGTTTTAGGTGTTGGCTTAATTAATAAGGGGGTGTCCTAGGGGGTTGATTTTTGGATATGTTGTAGTACGTACCTGGTTTATCTTACAAGTTGGTAAGGGGGTGGCAAAATTTTCTTATTTTTGCGAAATTCCCAGCCGTTTTCGAGATATTTGCGATTAAAGATTTTAACTAATTTTAAGGGATGAAATTTAGAAAAACATAAATACAACACCGCATCTGTTTTTAACGAACTTTATTCAACAATAAGAAAACATACATTTCACCCAAAATTTCAATTTCAATATGTTCATCAGTTTTGTTGGGGGGTTGACTTAATTAATAAGAGGGTGTCGTAGGGGGTTGATTTTTGGATATGTTGTAGTACATACCTGGTTTATCTCGAGCGTTGGTGAGGGGGTGGCAAAATTTTCTTATTTTTGCGAAATTCCCAGCCGTTTTCGAGATATTTGCGATTAAAGATTTTAACTAATTTTAAGGGATGAAATTGAGAAAAACATAAATACAACACCGCATCTGGTTTTAACGAACTTTATTCAACAATAAGAAAACTTACATTTCACCAAAATTTTAATTTCAATATTTTCATCAGTTTTTTTGGGGGGCTTGACTTAATTAATAAGGAGGTGTCCTAGGGGGTTGATTTTTGGATATGTTGTAGTACGTACCTGGTTTATGTTAGTGGTTCGTAAGGGGTTGGCACAATTTTCTTATTTTTGCGAAATTCCCAGCCGTTTTCGAGATATTTGCGATTAAAGATTTTTTTTGCAAACATTAATAATTAATAGGCGAGGGCTTGTACGGGGCTGGGATTGAAATATGTTATAGCAACAAATAATAAAATAACAAATAAATAAAATACAAACATAGCATTTTAACGAAATTTTATCAGGAAAACCAGAAAAAAAAGAGATTTTTTTTATATTTTTATCACAGTTTTGGGGGTTGGCTTAATTAATAAGGGGGTTATAAAAAATTATATTTATTTTAAATATCTTAACTTACACATAGGGGACAAATAAGGAAAAGAAAAAGAAATTTATTGTAAAAATTATAACAGTATATTTGATATAATTATGAGGCAGACAACAAGAACATATATTTAAAAATATAAATTGTCTATTATTTAAAATATTTTTCTACCCGGTATATATAACCATATAAAACCATAACCGTCATGGACGATACACCTTATATATTTTAGTATTACACATTTTGAAAATGAAAAATAATTATATCTAAATAATTATTAAAGGTATTTTTAAAAATCTGCAAAGGCAGTAAAGGTATATTTTTCTTTGTTATAATTTTACATTTATTTTTAAAAAATATACAATTTTTAGTGTGCGTAATTTTATTAAAATATTATTGATTGTCAAATATTTATTTTTTCTGTAAACATATTTTGCTACCATCTTATTAAAAAAAATACATTCTTTTTGAGTTAGAAAAAAAAATATTTTCAACAAAGTGCTCTTGTGATTGACAAATTGTTTTATTAATTCCGGCGCATACTTGTAATTTGAAGAATAGATTGTTTATTTGTAAAAATAGTTAAGTAATTATTAATTTTTAATTGCTAAGGTGTTAGAAAAAAAATATATATAATATGCATCACGAGTGGAAAATTTTATTGTCGCCCTCGTGTTCATATTACCTTCGGCTACGCCGCGGGCAACATTTTACTCTCATTTGTACATAATTTTTAATTTATTCTGTTATTTTATTTTAATTAAATGTAAATCGCATTGCCAAAATTTGAGTTTTAGATTTTTTTTCCTTTAATATTACAATACAAATAATAATAATATCAACAAATTATTTTGGTTTTCAGCAATATTTTTTACAAAACATTAACAATACTTCAATCGATTCAAAATTCAAATTCCTCCTAATTTACGGAGAAAGGAAAAAGTTAGTGATTCAATAAATCTATTTTCGTGAAATAATTCAACATGACTTCTAAAGAAATGAAGGGGAAATCTCAATTCTAGTACAATTTGATATCCAGTAGAAATTAAAGTAACAAAAGTTCAGTTCTTTAAATATTTGACAATCTAAAATATATAATAAGTATTATTTTACATTATATTTAATTGTTAATATGATTTAACAATAAAAACTGATCAACAGTTTTTTTTTATATTTTATAGAATACAAAATGTTTAAATGTGAATTTGCCTCACTATATTTTATTTTATTTACAATTATTTTACATGCAAAGTGTTTTAAAATTGAAAATTAATTTTTAGTTTAAATGTAAATCACATACAATATTTATGTTAATAAATAACAACATTTGTAATATAATTTTATTACAAATTTGTACGTAACTTTCAATTTAAATGTCCATGTCTAAGTTAATTTTATCAAATAGTTTTTTATTTTTACAAATTTTAACATTACTAAAAATATAAGTTGAAATATTTACAGTATATGTTTAATGTTGAAAATTTTGTATTTCAAATTTTATCTACATATTATTAGTTACGCCAAATTTTATGAGAGAACTAACTTCAAGATCATTCATTATAAAATAAACAAAATAGATTTTCTTTAACATTTTTCAATTTATTCAAACATTACAAATAAAATGTATATTAGTAAATAATATATTTTTGATAATATATCTGATATATGCTACCGAATTTAATAATAG